>OY720459.1:40835760-40873260 GCA_963082715.1 Harpalus rubripes
CCCTAATTTGAAGATTTTAACAGTTTTTCTTGAAAAAACGATGTTAAATATCATTTTTTCAGATTTAATGTTATTATAAATATTAAAGAACATTGTATTCTCTATTCGATTTCACTGCATTTTATACTTCATATTAAATTGATATAGAGTTATAAAATTATAAAGAAATTAAACTTCATATAGTAGCCAGCTATGCTAGAAACAGCTACTATTAAGAAAATTCAGATTGAAAGATGTCAGTGTCAAGTGCAATTGACATATTCGTAGTATATTTGTGTTAGGATCATTTTGCTCGAAATTATCTGTATGGAATTAGTATAAAATACATACAACTGTCGAAAGGTAATGTACATACAAGAAATTTAGAATCTTTTGCAAGGAACTTTCTGTATGGATTTTATAGAAAATACAAACGGATTTACGAAAATTCTACCGGTAGATACCGCATCTATCGACTGTGTTCAAAAGCATGAGTGGTTAAATGTTACCGTGTTCGAAAATTGGTCAATATCTACCAGATCCATCTATCGGATTCATGAAGAATCTAATCTCAAAAAAAGGTAGTGATGCAAAGCGAAGCGCGCGCGTTAAAAGTGGAAATGTGTTCAAAGTAGGGCTCTGCTCAGTTTGTTAACTACGTCAAATTTCTAACCTGTTTTAAATTTTCAGATTTTTTCGTAGGTTATGGATCTACCCTGTTTACTAGTTGCGTTCTTAAAATATCGATTCCGGTAGTTATAACCTGATAAAAACTGTTTACTGGTAACAGTTCGCCGGTAGAATTTTCGTAAATACGTCATATAACTGACGGAAGGTAATGTGCTGGCCACATCAGATTTTTTAATGTTAATTCAGATTCATGTAGTGTCTGTCGTAGTTTAGTGTTAATATATTTTTACCTTCCGTCACCTTTAGGTAAGGAAGGTATTGTCTGGTCAAAAAATTCGGTGGTGAGTTTTTAATGAATAAGCACGTTTTAAGGTCCCTAGAATACGATTTTACTATTTTTACGATGATGTCTGTATGTGTGTGTGTGTGCGCGTGCGTGTGTGTGTGTGTGTGTGTATGTGTGTGTATGTGTGTATGTATGTATGTGTGTCTGTGTGTGTGTGTGTGTGTGTGTGTGTGTGTGTGTGTGTGTGTGTGTGTGTGTGTGTGTGTGTGTGTGTGTGTGTGTGTTTGTGTGTGTATGTAACAAAATTTTCGTCTGCGATAACTCTAATACTACAATTCCAAAAATTATAATTCTTTCGTATTCCTCTTCGTTGCATCCATATGAAGAGCTGATTAGATTTTGGTTATAATTGGTCAACCGGAAGTGCTCTTATTTGAAGATTTTAACAGTTTTTCTTGAAAAAACGATGTTAAATATCATTTTTTCACATTTAATGTTATTATAAATATTAAAGAACATTGTATTCTCTATTCGATTTGACTGCATTTTATACTTCATATTAAATGGATGTAGAATTATAAAATTATATTGAAATTAAACTTCATAAATTAGCCAGCTATGCTAGAAACAGATACTATATTAAGAAAATTCTGATTGAAAGATGTCAGTGTCAAGTGCAATTGACATATTCGTAGTATATTTGTGTTAGGATCATTTTGCTCGAAATTATCTGTATGGAATTAGTATAAAATACATACAACTGTCGAAAGGTAATGTACATACAAGAAATTTAGAATCTTTTGCAAGGAACTTTCTGTATGGATTTTATAGAAAATACATACCACATCTACCGACTGTGTTCGAACACATGAGTGGTAAAATGTTTCCGTGAATTATATTTGCCAATATCGAAGGTGGGTTTTTAAAAAGGAAAATTACAACTTTATTTACTTTATTCTAATACTACAATGCTACTATGCTACAAAATCTGGACTAATTTCTCGTCTTTACATTTTATTTCATTATATATGAATTTTATGTGCTGCGTCAGGGTTTCCTATTTCTTGTGGACGCCATATGTTTACAGGATGTAACTCGTGTTCGAAAATTGTTCAATATCTACCAGATCCATCTACCGGATTTATGAAGAATCTAATCTCAAAAAAAGGTAGTGATGCAAAGCGAAGCGCGCGCGGTGAAAGTGGAAATGTATTCAAAGTAGGGCTCTGCTCAGTTTGTTAACTACGTCAAATTTCTAACCTGTTTTAAACTTTCAGATTTTTTCATAGGTTATGGATCTACCCTGTTTACCAGTTGCGTTTTTAAAATATCGATTCCGGTAGCTATAACCTGATAAAAAGCTGTTTACTGGTAACAGTTCGCCGGTAGAATTTTCGTAAATACGTCATATAACTGACGGAAGGTAATGTGCTGGCCACTTCAGATTTTTTTAAATAATATAATAATGTGGTCTAGTGACTCTAAGTCTAGTGATGAAGAAGTAGTGCGACGTCAAAAACTAATTAATACAAGAATAAATTATGTCCATGCAGAAACCCCATATGAATGAGAGGTTACTGATGGCAAATAAGTTAGAAACATTAATTTATTGGAACTTATTCTTCAGCTAGATATGAACAGAAACCATGCATTAACCGTAAAAATACAACTTTTTTAAGTTTGACCAAAATGTGTCCTTGATATATTTCTAGTCGTTGTCTTGTCTACTCAACTCGAAGCGTGACAAGTTTGACAGATTTTTATCCATTCATTGAATTCAACAGCTTTAGACAATTTATTTAGAGAATGCTCCAAATAGAATACCTTTAGCATCTCGATTCATCCCCAAAATAGTTAATTTCGCATCCAGTGTAGACATTTTGATTGAAAAATAATTTAATTTCAAATTAAAACACTTGAAAATGTCAACGTCAGTTAGAAAATAAAATCACTTGATTTAAAGAATATTGGATTAAATACTAGTATTTATTAAAAAAACTACTAGACTATTGAAAATGTTTCAGAAACACTATTTTACTTGACTAATAAAATTTCACTTGTAACTATTAACTTGTGAACTAGTAACTTGTAAACTACGAGTAGTAAAATACTTTTCAGAAAAACAATTTACTAGTACTACTAAAAATTTCACTTGTAACTAGTAACTTGTAACTTGTAAACTAGTATTTTTTGAGAAACAGGCCCCTGGTGGCAAAATTTAATAGTTCCCAAGTTGGGAAAACAAGTTATTGTTTACATAAAGAGATAGATGTTTCATAAAGAAAATATGAGTATCTAAAAGATATTGCTCAGTTCCACAACGTAATAATTATTCCAGTGAGAATATAATTCATTAGTCACGTGACATCTTGTCCGCCAATCACCATTCAGAATCTCCCTAGTTACATGTCTATCACAGCGATGATAAAAAACAAAGAAATTATCACCTTATTTATATTCGTTACTAGGGGATTTGTTTTCTTTATTTACAATATTGGCAGTTAATTTTGGGTATAAAAATGTGCGGTAATCGTTTTTGATATTAACAACGAAAAGACAATTGTAAAATTAACCATGTTGTAATACAATATATGAAAACTTAGGTTAGCAGCACACAAAATGTGTCACAAAAATTCATTATATTCTCTTATTAAATAAGCTCGTGATGTGATTAATAATCGAAGATATTGCTTGTGAAATCGAAGCAGCTCGGTTTCAATCGAGAATATCATCGATGATAATCACATCACTTGTTATATTACGTATGACAATATATCGTTACATTATTTTTCTAAAAATGTAAAGATGCGACAAGCATGGATACATCTATTAAAAATATGAACAAGGTAATCAAGTTTATGAATGTTTGTTTGTTGTGATCATTTTATCTCTACAGATTTTATGAGGTACGTATTTATAAAATATGTATAACTAATTGTTAATTATTATTGTTATATACATATATGTTGTCAGTATAATATCGCACAAAGCAGAGAAGATCCATTCACTAACATTTCTTTTTAATTTATTTTAAATACAGCTTCTCCTTTTATATATATATATATATAAACGGCTGTATTTTTTCGACTAAATATGAAAGAATATTTGCTAATGATATTTTTATATCCCAAAATTTAAATTATCACTTCATAAAAAAAATCTGATGTGGTCAGCACATTACCTTCCGCCAGTTCTATGTATTTTGTACAAATTTCATACATAAAGTTCCTTGCAAAAGATTATATTTCTTGTACATTACCTTCCGGCTATGTGGTATGTATTTTATATAAATTCCATACAGAAAATTTCGAGTAAAATTATAAAACAAACACACTTATGTTAATTGCACTTAACACTGACACTTTTCAATCAAATTTTTTTGTAATATAGTAGCTGTTTCCATAGCTGTCTACTTTATGAAATTTAATTTGTAATTTTTTAACTCTATATCCATTTAATATTAAGTATAACATGCAGTCAAATCGTATAGAGAATAAAATATTCTTTAATATTTATAATATTAAATGTGAAAAAATGATATTTAATATAGTTTTTTCAAGAAAAACTGTTAAAATCTTTAAATAAGGTTACTTCCGGTTGACCAATTGTAACCAAAATCTAATCAGGTCTTCACATGGATGTAATGAAGAAGAATACGAAAGAATTATAATTTTTGAAATTATAGTATTAGACTTATCACAGACGAAGTTTTTGTTACACACACACACGCACGCACGCACGCACGCACACCCCCCCCCACACACACACACAGACACACACACACACACACATCATCGTAAAAATAGAAAAATCGTATTCTAGGGACCCTCTAAAACGTACTTATTGATTACAAACTCATCATCGAATTTTTTGACCAAAAACAATACCTTCATTACCTGAAGGTGACGGAAGGTAAAAATACAAAAATACACAAGTTCATACAGGGAATTTATTTTAACATGCAGCATGTGGTCAATCACTTCCATGGTTTTACACTACTGTTAAAAAATGACAGCAATGTAAAATTTGTCTAGTTTAAAATGCAACATACGAAAATTTGTAGTTATGTATTATGAGTATTAATTTCCAATAAATTAGCCTATATACAATTAACAAAAAATCAAAACATTAATGTAGCTCATCTTAACAAACTTTGGCTTATAAAAATTAATAATTTTAATGTAATAAATGTTTTAAAATACAAATACCTCCATTCACACTGAGGCAATATCCTAGTCGGTCGTAGAACGAATTGACACCATTTGTGATGTGTTCTGGAGATATCTCCTATGCTGCAATACTGTTTGTAATGTTACATTTTAAAATGGACAAATGTTACCTTGAAAGTTAACTTTTTATTTGCAATGAAACTGTTTAAAATTAATAAATTTTGTAATTACATATTTTTTGCAGTTGCACAAAAAATATTGTGTACACTTTGTCCGCGAAATCCTTTAGCGCCCTCGAGATTTCTCTCGGTACGCTAAAGAGTGATTTCGCGACCTTAATATACAAATAACTATTTGATGAATGCAATTCAATAAAATAGTACCTATAGTTTACATATGTATAATAATAAAAATTGTTTCATTTTATTTGAAATATTATAATGCATATGAAGATATTACAATATTAATATTAAATACTTCTTGGTAACGACCTTTTCCATTATATGAGGTAGCGTCAACAAGTACCCGGAATCATTGCTTAGAACCTAGAGCCAAACTAGTAATCGCTGGAGGGAAATTTATTTTCATGGGTTGGCAGCCATCAATAGGGAAAGCATCGAGCCGCTCGGCACCCCTTTTAGTTATTATGTGTGAAAGCTGCAGACTGCAGGTTGTTTCCTACAATACGTATTTTTCGTTCGTCTGATTTTGAAATGTCGTTTTGAAAGCAACGTGCAAACATCAAATTCTGCGTTCTGTAGGAGAAACCACCATCTGAGGACCCTTCAGATGCTAAAGAAAGCATACAAAATGAGGCGATGGAAAAACCAACTGTGTAAGTGTGTACGAGCGGTACAACCACAATTTCGCTTGAACTAAAGCAAGGGGAAGGTGATTAGTAGGTGTTTTTTGATTACAAGGGCGTGATTCACCACGAATTTATTATTCAAGGTCAAAATGTAAACCAGGAGATTCCTCAATGATTACGAGACGAAAATCACGCGAAAACGTCCTCATATTTGTGCAGGAAACAATTGAGGTTTGCTGCATAACATCGTTCCGATACATCGCGCCTGAAGGTGGTAAATTACTTTGCTAAGAACAATTTTACCACTCTGGAACACTCCTTCTTCTCCCAACCTTGCATCAGCCGATTTTTACCTGTTCCCATGGCTAAAAAATCTGGTGCGGCCAACACAATACCTCCCGCCATTACCGCCCGATTCACAAAAAAAGATTAAGTCAATCCTTATTTTTGGATTACCGAATTTTACTCTAATTTTGATAGTTTATATCTTAAAATATAGTCTAATCTAATCCAAGTTACTACCTTTTTTAAAAATCCTCAACAGGATTAAATCCCAATTACAGAGTGAGTTCACATTCACATACATCCATGCCTTAGTGGGATACGAACCCAAAGCCCAGAGGGCACTCATGACATGAGGCGTTGCTCTAACAATTGAGCCACCGGAGGTATAATAAAATGAAGATTAAATTTTAAATACTAGGATAGAATAGAATTCACTAATCCAAAAATGAGGATTAGCTTAAACATTTTTTTGAATCGTTAATTTTTATTAATCTAAATACACACCTACATATTTACTTATGCTGAATCGAATTCCTTTTCTATTGTTCTATTGTTCTATTTACTTTTTTCTTTTTAAAACGTTACTAATATTATTTTGAAATGATTAGTTCTTTGATAGTGACATTTATCTGTCAGTTACATACATTTGAATAACTGCGTTTTGTTTGTTTAAAGCGTAGACTCTGGGATTTAAATTATAGATAATTTTATAAATTTATCTATAAAATATATGGAAAAAGTATTCATGCAAATCTATAGAAAATTTACTAATCTTTCATTTTTATAATAGCATTAATCTCGAAAAAATAACATTTGAAGGTATTTTTCGAAGGAAAACTATTTTGAGCTTTTAGTAAAGTGCCATTTCCGGTTATCTGATTTTCACTAAAATCTAATGGGCTCTTTCCATTACAGAAAAAGTTCGAAATACAAGGTTTACATTTTTTCTGAATGATAGTATTTGAATTAGAGTGGAGGATCCTCACACACATACACACAGACATCATCGTGAAAATGTTAAAGTTGGATTCTAGGGACCTTAAAACGTGGTCATTTACCAAAATCTTAATATACGAATTTTAGCACGATCCTTATACATCCCTTACCAAGGGTAGCAGAAGGTAAAAAGAAATTGAAAGGACAACGTTTTACTAGTACAGCAGAGGTAATGGACGGCTTGTCCATTACCTCTGAACGCACTTTCAAAAAATGGTTTCGAGAAGTGTTTTGAACTGTTGTACGAAAGGTGTAATAAGTGTGTAAATGCAGAAGGAGTGTACCTCAAGGGAAATTAATGTATAATGTCGTACTTTTTTTCAATAAATTTTTATTGACCAATTCCGGAAACAATTTGATGCTACTGTAACACGTTTGCCTAGCGACGCCTCTTTGTTTAAATTATTTGTAGCCGGACGTTAGATTAGCTACGGATCTGGCGTTCAGAGCTTTCATGGCTTTAAAATTTAAATAGTTTTATGAGAGTCAGGTACCGTCCCATAAAGAGTAGCCGTCACAATCCTTCCTTAGTCATTATTTTGTGTATTGTCGTTAACCATTTATTGTTTCATGTAAATAAATTGTTAAGTTGTTCAACCAGTTCTCAGTTTTATTGTTTAAGTTGCCCGAGTTCACTATTTTCAGTTATTGTGGAAGTGTAAGTATTAATTGTGAATATTGTTTATTTTGTCGATTGATAGACTGCGTCTGTTTCATACCTTTTGCATTGAGTCTTTCTATCCGCAAACTCAAATAACACGGATAGTGGTGGCAGCGTTACCCTTGATCTAAATTAAGTTTTGCATTAATTAAATTAGTGTTTTACTTTCGGGTCAAGTATTCAAATAACCGTTTGTCACACGAGTAACAGTAGCGAGTTATTAAAGTTTGTACCTCGCAACCTGTAATACTACCTAGTATTAGAATATTTGTAATTCGTACTACTAGGGCAAAAATTATAAAGTTTGCTGAAAATCTGCTTTTAAAATTTCTTTTTTTTTCCCGATTGACATTAAAAGTTTCCACGAATCTATGTTTGGATTATAAAAAACCGAATTTTATGTAGAGTTAAGTATGGCTATATATTAGCTATACTATAAAATGGAAAAATATGAAAATAAATTGATGTTATTCAGAGTGGTGACTTGGACGACGCAACATAGGGGTTTCACTGGTAAAATCCTAATGTACAGTTGTTTGCTCCCCTAATTATTTTAGAGCAAGATTGTATTAAGAGTTTTGCTAAAGAAAAAAATACTGCATCCGAATATGTTATTGTTTATAATTTTTCAGATTCCGAAACCGTAAATATAATCGAAAACAAGAAAAAATTTTTTTGGAAAAGTCATTGACGCCATGGAACAAAAATTTAAACAAAAATACTGTCATACATTCTTGACGTTTAAATTTATTTGCAAAACGAGGACAATGAAAACATCGTTATTGTAGTTGATGACAACAATGGAATAGTTGATTACAACAATGTAATTTGACGAGAACGAAATTTAAGATATCTTTAAGTAGTGACTATGAATAAGACCCTTAACTTATTTAAATTAAAAGACAGTAAATGATTTGGGAAAAAGGATTTTTTAAACCACCATTTACCATTAAACAATGCTCCAATCTATTGTAAAATTTTTATCTGACATTTGTTAATTGTTTATGTGATATTTGTTTAATTTTTTATTCCATGGCATCAATGATTTTTGCAAAAATGTTATTATTGCTTTCGATTATTTTTACGGTTCCGCAAATTGAAAAATTATAAACAATATCATATTCGGATGCAATATTTTTTTCTGTAGCAAAAACCAAAATACAATTTTGCTTTAAAATAATTAGGGGAGCAAATAACAGCACATTAAGATTTTACCATTGAAACCCCTATGGTGCGTCATCCAAGTCACCATCCTGTATATAGCGTGTAATAGTAATAAACTAAAATGCGTAAGTAACAGGTACTAAAAAGTAAATAACGTCAGAAAAAGTGAATTTGCTGCCGCTGGTGAACAAATAAAATTCCTTTATTTTAAATGAGATTCATTTGTTTTGGTCACTTTCATAATTTCATAGCTATGTAACATTTCCAAGTCTGACATGATGAAAAGCTATCATAAATATCCCAATAGGTACGTATTTACAAAAACTTTTTTAAAATTTGCCTTCCGTAATACTTCATACAACTTAAAATTATTGAGACGGTGTAAACATAAAAGAATTGATATAAAACAAAAAACATTAATTCCGTTAATATTTAAAATCAGAACCACCGTTTTTTCGGGAATATAAGAATATTGTTTTATTTTCTTAAAATATCGTTATCTGTTCCAATTTAAGAAAATAAATTATGTATAACTTGTAAAACAACTTATCTGACATATGAAATTAAATGAATATTTCATTCACACATTACATATGTAATTACAATTTTGCTCTAATTATTTCAGTAAATTCTTGGAAAAGAGCACTATAATTATAATACTTATTCTATAAATAATTTCATACGTTTCTGGGGTAATTTTAATTAGCTTCATTAAATAAACTGTTGTTGTTTTATACATTTTTAATGATACTAGCTTAGTTCGTATCGTTATTCCAGTAAAAAGAATTTTTAATAAGGTGCTCATTAAATTTCCTATTACATACTCTCTTTGAGACAATTTAATGGAAGAATGGGAAAATTTATTATGCACAGAGTAATAAATTTTATTAATTTCTTATTTCAATTTTCACTTTTTATCATTCACTCCATTAATCATGATAATTTGAAACTTTAAATTGAAACATTATCTTGCCTGTTAAGTAAAACGTTTCATCAAGATTTTAATTTTCACAATAGTTGATAGATTAGTAATAAACAAAAGGTAAATATATTCGTAAAATTAGGTATTAATAAAACATAAAATTGGGTACAGTTTTTATTTAGACGCTGTAAAGTTTGGGCGCTGTGAAATTTAGACGCGATGAAATTTGGGCGCTATAACATTTAAACGCTGTGAAATGCTTCGTATGATATTATGTTGCTATATGCGTTTGTTGAGCAGTTATTTATTTATTTATTTATTTATTTATTTATTCTCTCCCAAAACAGGATACGTGAGTATCCCAAAAACATGGGAGAGGCAACAATATATACAAAATAAACAGGCAAGAATAGACAGAGTATGGAAATACAGAGAATAAAAAATACAGAAGCTTACAAATGTAAAAATATATGAAGTTTACAAATATAAAAAAAAATAAGTGAACTAATTTGTCACTTAGTTTAACTCATTGCAGAGAACAGTTCTAAATTGAGTAAATGTATGATAGAAAATGTCTAGTTCACTAAAACATTTGTTTTCAATTTCATTATAGATAACACATAGTCTTCTAATAGGGTTTTTTAATTCATAATTGTTACGTATAACAGGAATGTAAAAAGTATTACTGGAACGGGAATGCAAACGTGGTACGGAAAAATTAATTTGACTTAAAGCGAAATTATCATCAACCAGATTATTTAGTAGTTTATAAAGGTATAGGCATGAATATATCCTACGTCTGTCCTCAAGTGTATACATGTCAAATGTATGTATAGCAGCAGAATAACTGTATGTTAAAGGATTAAATGAAGGTGAAATTTTACGAGTGCAATATCTGACAAACTTCCGCTGTACCCACTCAATTCGCTTACTAAAGTTATCATATATTGGGTTCCAGACAATGAGGCAGTATTCGAGCTTAGACCTTACAAAACAGTTGTACAAAGATATAAATCTTTATGCAGTTCAACACGGTTGAGACAATTACTACCCATCCGGTAGGAAAAAGAAGAAATACTACGTTTCATTGAGAATGACATGATCTTACATTTTTTGATATTAAAATATAAATGTGAGGAAGAAGACCAAGTCAGAAGATTATCAATATCGGACTGAAGTGGACAGTGATCCGCATATGAATTGATAGTTTTAAATAGCTTCAGATCATCAGCGTATAACAATGAGTTGGAGTATTGTAAGCAACGTGTGATATCATTGATAAATAGATTAAATAAAAGCGGCCCTAGGTTAGATCCCTGCGGCACACCTGAACACGGACTGAAAAAGTCAGATTTAAAGTTGTGATATTGTACAAAAAGTTTGCGGTGTGAAATGTATGAACGTATCAAGCACAATAGATCAGGAGAAAAATTAAACTGATGCTGCAATTTGAATAATAAGACATCATGATTTACAGTGTCAAACGCTTTTGAAAAATCGGTGTAAACAACATCAACCTGTGAGTTGTCAGAAAACTGATCAATAGTGAATGCAGTAAAGTTGCTTAGATTTGTAACAGTTGATTTACATTTAATGAAGCCATGTTGCTCGGGTATAATTTTGTCAGAAACAAAGTGGTATATCCATTTATATAAGAATCAGGGAATGTGTTGACGCGTAAAATTAGGTTAAATAAAGTATGTAACGGTTTTGCAAATATTTCGCAACACCCTTTAAGTATATAGGACGGGAGATTATCAGGACCAGGGGAAGAAGAAACTTTAAGGGATTTTATAGCTAAAATAATATCATTTTCGGAGATATTAACTATAGGTAGACAATCATTCGAACAATCAGACCGGAAAATATTTGAAAAATCGGTAACATTTTCTTGGCAATGAACACTGGCAAAATAATCTGCAAAGCCTTGGACAATTGACTTAGTATTATTATATTCCCTGTCACCGCAAGACATACTACCAGGAATGCGTGTAGTATTTCTCTTGCTATTTATAAAAGACCAAATTTTTTTAGGTTCAGACAATCGAGCTTCAGTATCTCGAATATAGTTTTTACAAGCACACTTAATATAGCAACAATAGGCAGTAAAAGTAACATTTTATAGACTTTTAGCTGTCAAAAATGGCACTTTTAATGTCAATCCGCAAAAATAGCATTATTGATGAAAATTATTTTTTATAATTTGGAATTCTTTCTGTTGGGTAAAACGATAATGTAAAGTGTTGAGTTCTTTTTTATTTAATTTGAGCGAAAAATTAATTTTTAAATATTAATTGAAAATTTGAGTTTTACCGGATATGATGTAAGACGTGCTCATGGCATTTAAGAAATATAGAGAAATAAAAAACTGAAAAACCGCACACCTATAGCAATCATTTGAACAAGTGACTTTTAAATCCTTCGTATTAATATTAATCGTTGCTACAGTGGAAATTTTTTCGTTTCACGCAAATATACTTCCTTTCATAGACGCCCACAGAAGGGGGGGGGGTCGAAAGGGTCGACTGACCCCCCTTTCATTTATGGACTGTATCTATTTAAAAAAATAAAATTATAATTTTTTCATTTCAATGTATTATTGTATTTTTTAATAATTATTGGTAATATTTTCTTATATTTTAATCAAAAATTTATTACATACTATCTATTACTAAGTACGAAATAGCTGAAGTGTCAGAATGAGTAAATAATGTTATGTACTGTTATTATATCACATTATCTTCGTTGTTGTATTTTCTTTAATATGCCGTAGTTTATTCTAATCATTTTATGATCACGTTCTTCTCAAAACTTTCACAATTATCGATTTTACTGTTTATATAGAAATAAAGAAATAGAAAAGTAAATAATGAATAGACATTGCATATTTATTTATATTAAAAGTACCTACGTATGATTAGGGTTGCCGTATTTTGTGAGGAGCGCGATTTAATTAACATTTAATTATTATACATTTTATTTTGAGCAGTTCAATAGAATAATTATATTGTTACTCAGTAATATAATATTTTAATTTAATGCAACATTGTATTTTCAGATTGTCTGTTTGTGTAGTTATTGCTTATGCTCGCATCTCGCATCATAAAGCCTAGTAGAACGGGCAATTCTACGCTTTTAGAGCGTACATACGCATTTTCGTCATAAAATATTGATTTTAATTTTTTAAGAATTTGTTAAATTTGCTTCATTGTAAAGAACTCTATATTATCTTACTTTGCATTAAAACACGTTTGACCTTGAAAATTATTAAAAATTCGCCTGCGGCGCATTTTTTTCTTACAACAAAAATTTTGACCCACCTTGTAAAAAATCTGATGTGGCCAGCACATTACCTTCCGTCAGTTCTATGTATTTTGTATAAATGTCATACAGAAAATTCCTTGCAAAAGATTCTATTTCTTGTACATTACCTTAAGGCAGTTGCATGTATTTTATACAAATTCCATACAGAAAGCAAAAGATCCTATATTTCCAGTAAAAACATACTATGTCAATTTCACTTGACACTGACACCTTTCAATCAGAATTTTCTTAATACATCAGCTGTTTCCAGAATTATAGCATAGCTAGCTAATATATGATATTTAATTTCTTTATAATTTTTTAACTCTATATCCATTTAATATGAAATATAAAATGCATTCAAATCGCATAGAGAATAAAATATTCATTAATATTTATAATAACATCAAATGTGAAAAAATGATATTTAACATAGTTTTTTCAAGAAAAACTGTTAAAATCTTAAAATGAGGGTACTTCCGGTTGACCAATTCTAACCAAAATCTAATCAGCTCTTCACATGGATGTAACGAAGAGGAATACGAAAGAATTATAATTTTTTGAATTATAGTATGGAAGTTATCGTAGACGAAAATTTTGTTACACACACACATCCACACACATACATACACACACACACACACACACACACACACACACACACACACACACACACACACACATACAGACATCATCGTAAAAATAGTAAATTCGTATTCTAGGGACCCTAAAACGTGCTTATTCATCAAAAACTCACCACCGAATTTTTTGACCAAAGACAATACCTTCCTTACCTAAAGGTGAAGGACGGTAAAAATTATTTTATTTTATTATTTTCAATCAAATATATAATTACTAAAACAATAAACAGAGAAATGTTCTCATTGGTCCACCTCGTCCTCATACTATTGGTTAGATGGACCAGTAATAAAAACAGTGTGAGACTTGGAAAAGTTCGAAAAAACATTGTTTTTATAATTTTTTTACTTACCTACGTCATACAATCTTTATGATACCAATAACTCCATAAACTGATATGTACCAAATGCTATTTTACTTAAGCCCGTTTTCATAGTACATACATACTTACATACATAGGTACATAAAATCACGCATTTCCCACTTATTGGGTTAGCACAAACCCGAAACAATAACAATAAAACAACCACAAAAATAATCACTCTCTCCTTCAACAACATTCTTACTAACCTGACATCAAACAACAAATATTCTTCACTCTTAACATATTAAAGTGATCGATTTTCGGTAGCAAAATACCGCAGCCGGACCACAATAATAGTTATGAAACAATCATCCTTTGCCACACATTCTTGTCTAAGCACACTTCTTTCGCCTGGGCCACATTCATAATCGCATTCAAACACGCTCTTCTTCTCTTCCCACTCGGAAACTTTCTCTCTTTTACCACCCTATCAATCACATCCATCCACTTCCACACTCGACGGCCACGCAATCGAACACCCTCAATTCTCACTCTTCATTCTCTGCACATCACCAAACCGTATCAACTGGCTCATTCCCACTCTCTTAACAACAATCTTCCTAACCATACATTCTTCATACACGAAATTATTCCTCACGCGATCCCGTTTTACATATCCACATACACCACGTAAATACCTCATTTCCCCGGCAGTCACTCTCTTTTTATGCTTTCCCGTCATGCCCAACATTCGCTTCCATACATCAAAGCAGGTACTAGCACTCCATTATACACATTTAAACGAGCTTTTCTAGATACGTTTACGTTTCGAGCAAACATACCCAGAACATCTATTACCTTACACCCCGCACTCACTCTCCTTTCAATTTCTCTATCAATTCGACCATCCCTTGACATCATGCTACCCAAATATACAAACTCATTCACTTGCGCCAGTTTTACTCCATTCATCAACACACATTGTACATAGTCACCAATTTACACCTTTCAAATACTAACACCTTGGATTTATCAACATTCAACTCCAGATTCATACTTCTTCCAACTGCACGTATTCTCTCTATCATTCTTCTGAGTTGCTCTTCATTTTCACCTAAAACAACTACATTATCCGCATACGCTAATGCAGGCACAATACTTTCACCAATTTTTATAATTTTCATAGTACTCGTAAACTTTATATTTACTTTAACACTTTAAATTAAAATATATGTTTGTTCGTTTTCATAATATAACTTACACACTTTAGAGAGCACTTTATCATTATCATTTACTTTATCATTACTTTAAATTAAAGATAAAATAATTTTAAAAATTTAGAGCTAGTTCGCCTCCTCGTGACCTCGTGTTGCACCCTGGGAAACGCTTCGAGACAACCTTGATTTCTTGATGATCTCCTGGTTATTACATTCATCACAATGCCTAAACACAGTAGTATCAACGCAGTAATTTTATTACTACCTTCCGGTGATCGAGTAAGGAATAATCAATATAGTGTACAGTACTACACCATCTTCAACGCTGCCTTCCACTTCCGCGATCAACTCAGCTTCTTCTAGTGTAGCACCGACCACGGTGACCCCATATCGACATGCACCAATTTCAACTGCTATCTTGACCAGGATATTATTTTATTTATCATTTAATTATTACCTATATTTAAATTTTGTGGTGATTGTGTTCCAAAGGCTAAATAAATAATAAATAAATAATTTTAATTGAAGTCTTAAAGTGAGCCTGATTATTATTCTAAATATATTATCACATCATCACGGCATATTACCCATTTGAGGGCTGCGCCAATCTGCTTTGCACATGCAGATATCGTTAATGATAATGATATATTCGTACCGTGTGGGTGAATTGGTAGTGTGAAGATTACACCGTTTTTGTGCTATTTAAAATTCGAAATAATTTTATCGTCGTTTGAGATGGAACCCGAAATTATATTCTTCTAGATACTATTAAATAGACACAAATAATAAAATTTCAAGAACGAATAAGTAGCCAATGCTCTTGAGTGTATAACAGCATTTTTTCTCACAAATATATAAAACGAAAAACATGACTTGAGTGACGTCGTAAAGTATAATACAATAATATATATATATTTTAAGTGAAACATCTCAATATATTCAAAGTTCATATTTTTCTATAAATATTTATATTTAGATTAACGTTTTTGAATTAATGAATCTCCTTATTTTGAATATTATGCAATATTTAGTACATTTTTATATTATTTATTCAAAACACAAAATTTCCATTACAGTTTTAAATAAAAAATGTAAATCTCTTATTGAATCAGTCAAAATTTACTGTGATCCTTTAATATTTAATTTAATGAAATACTTTTTGTGTCAAATTATTTTTCTCTGAAATTTATTTTAAAACATCATTTTACTTGAAAAGAAAATATTTTGTATGATAAAATGTTCAGATGGAGAATGTACCAAGTTACATCGATTTTACATAAAAGTTAGTTTGATATCATCATCATCATCATCATGACACTGTATTTAGCGTAGATTTCGATTATGGATACTTCCAATTTATAGTCGTTAACTAAATCGTAAGCAAATTTAACTTACAAATACGTACTGCGGAGAGCTTCACATTTCTCTGCAATACATGTAAATGTCCCAGTTTTAATTGCGAACAGGATAACTATGTTTTGTGTAAGTAAATAATAATTATGTACCAGAGGCGTAAAGAATTAGAACACATCGTAAGTCATAGTTTTAGTGGGAGATGCATAATATATATATATATATATATATATATATATATATATATATATATATATATATATATATATATATATATATATATATATATATATATTTGTGCAATCGGACGAGAAATAAGCATTTCGCAGCCGTAATACAGGTCGCGAAATTGATTTTCGCGACCGTTGTTATGGTTGTTAATGTTTTTTATCATTACCGAAATCTGTGTGCAAAACAGGTTGGCACATCCAGCATTGGGCAATATGCCGTGATGATATATATATATATATATATATATATATATATATATATATATATATATATATATATATATATATATATATATATATTTATTTATTTATTTGAAATAAATATTTATGTAGTGTATGGTTTCAAGATTAATAGGTAAACACGTGTTTAACAATTTAATCATTTAATAACACAAACAGGAATTACAGATAAACTAATAATGATGATTTTAGGGTGATTCACAAGTAATGTTGATTATAATGCAAAACTTTTAACAATTCAAACAATATTACACACTATCTCCTCTTTGTTGAACTCCGTACGTTTTCACTCGGACCGGGACCCAACTTGACTGCCTCTGTTGCTAGGCAGTTGGCGACGACCGCCACACAACTGCGCATTCGTACTGGTCAGGACCGTACTGAGCCCACAGTAGTTTCTTTTTACCTAAATAAATACATAAAAAACATAAAAAAACGAGTAGATGTGTGACGTAGATGTTAAGGCGAGGTTAATGCACGGTGTAAGTAATGTGCCATAGTCCTTGGTATGATTAAGAGAATTGAAAAAAGTTATAATCTGAAATATATTCTGCACAATCTGTCAACTTGTAAAAGTTATGAGACTGTGTTATAATCTGAAATATATTCTGCACAATCTGTCAACTTGTAAAAGTTATGAGACTGTAAAGTCGACCAATTACGAACCAGTTACTTAATAGATTCAAATCTAAAAATCAAGTTGTTCCAAAAAACAACATTTGTTGGTTGTTATAAATGACATTGAATTTGCAATAAGAGGCGTAATACTTAGATATTTAAAAATGTCTGTTACTTTCAGTAATCAAGAATACATCGACATGCAGAAGTGTAACAAAATATAAAAATCTGGTGTGGCCAACACATTACCTTCTGCCATCTACCGCCCGAGTCACAAAAAAGATTACGCTAATTTTTATTTTTGGATTACCGAATTTTACTCTAATTTTGACAGTTTATTTCTTTAAATATAGTCTAATCTAAACCAAGTAACTACCGTTTTACCTTCCGTCACCTTTAGGTAAGGAAGGTATTGTCTTTGGTCAAAAAATTCGCTGGTGAGTTTTGGATGAATAAGCACGTTTTAGGGTCCCTAGAATACGATTTTACTATTTTTACGATGATGTGTGTGTGTGTGTGTGTGTGTGTGTGTGTGTGTGTGTGTGTGTGTGTGTGTGCGTGCGTGCGTGCGTGCGTGCGTGCGTGCGTGCGTGTGTGTGTGTGTATGTATGTATGTGTGTGACAAAATTTTCTAATGCGATAACTGATAACTCTAATACTACAATTCCAAAAATTATAATTCTTTCGTATTCCTCTTCGTTACATCCATTTGAAGAGATGATTAGATTTTGGATATAATTGGTCTACCGGAAGTACTCCCATTTTAAGATTTTAACAGTTTTTCTTGAAAAAACGATGTTAAATATCATTTTTTCACATTTAATGTTATTATAAATATTAAAGAATATTTTATTCTCTATACGATTAGAATGCATTTTATACTTCATATTAAATGGATATAGAGTTAAAAAATTATAAAGAAATTAAATATCATATATATTAGTCAGCTGTGCTCTTACTCTGGAAACAGCTGCTATATTAAGAAAATTCTGATCGAAAGGTGTCAATGTCAAGTGCAGTTGACAATATGTGTGTATAATTTTACTGGAAATATAGGATCTTTTGTTCTGTACGGAATATGTATAAAATACATACAACTGCCTTAAGGTAATGTACAAGAAATAAAATCTTTTGCAAGGAACTTTCTGTATGACATTTATACAAAATACATACAACTGACGGAAGGTAATGTGCTGGCCACATCAGATTTTTTGATAATAAAATGAAGATTAAATTTTAAATACCGGGATAAAATAGAATTCACTAATCCAAAAATGAGAATTAGCTTAAACTTTTTTGCGAATCGTTAATTTTTATTAATCTAAATATATATCTACATATTTACTCGTACATATGTTGGACACTGTATTGATTTCCTTTCCTATTGTTCTATTTACTTTTTTCTTTTTAAAACATTACTATTATTAATTTGAAATGATTTGTCCTTTGACAGTGACATTTATCTGTCAGTTACATACATTTGAATAACTGCGCAACCAAGGAGTTTTGTTTGTTTAAAGCGAAGGCTCCGGGAAATAAATAATTTTATAAATTTATCCATAAAATATATAGAAAAAGTATTAATGCAAATCTGTAGAAAATTTAATAATCTTTAATTTTTATAATAACATTAATGTCGAAAAAATAACATTTAAAGGTATTTTTCGAAGAAAAACTATTTTGAGCTTCTAGTAAAGTGTCATTTCCGGTTATCCGGTTTACACCAAAATCTAATCTAACCTAATCCTTCCATTACAGAAAAAGTTCAAAATGCAAAGTTTCAAAATTTTCTGAATGATAGTATTTGAGTTAGAGTGGAGGATCCACACATACATACACACACACATACACACAGACATCATCGTGAAAATGTTAAAATTGGATTCTAGGGACCTTAAAACGTGCTCATTTACCAAAATCTCGATATGCGATATTTAGCACGATCCCTATTCTTCCCTTAACAAGGGAGGTAAAAAAAGTGTCTTATCCATGTACCGCTTCTGACTTGAAACCTTCAAAAATGACAAGTGTTGTTTTCACTCAAACTACTGTGACTGTGACCTTTAAATAATTCTTCATTCAAATGAATTACTGTTGTTAGTCCATCTTGAAGTGATTTACAATGGGCGAGTTGCATATTACGATATATTTTTGAAAAATATAACTAAAATAAAAGATCCCCTATTTTTTCGTTTTTCAAAATTTTGCCACGTATGGCTAAAAAATATTTTCAATTTATGACATCACAATCACGAATGACATACGTCCTAGTCTGATCCTCGATCCGTAGATTACGTGATCTTCCCAGCTGAAAGTGCTGACGGTTCATATGACGTTTGTTGTTTGTGATATTACGTATATTTTGAAACTTTCTTATACCCGAAAGATTGAACAAGGCTTTGAAAAGGCTGATTCTAGGAATCTGTCTGTGGTAAATGCCCAACAAATACAACATGCAACAAAATTTAAAAAGGGTGAACGCAATAGTGCCAACATAAAAATGTCACGTAATAAAATTACCTATATAACATTTTTATTTTATTATTTAAAATATAACAATAACAAAAATATTATATTTATAATTGGCAGTATAATAATAATAATAATAGTAATAATAATAATAATAATAATAATAATAATAATAATAAAAATAATAAAAATAATAAAAATAATAAAAATAATAATAATAATAATAATAATAATGAAAAATAATGTAAATTTATTTATTTATCAAGGGGGGGATACAAGATTTATATATTTATGTTAAATTTATTAAATAATAACACAATTTCTTTGAAAAATTTATAATGTAAGTAATGCAATGGACATTTTCAATTTAAAGAGATAGAAGATATGCGCAATGGAGATCTGCGCATAGTAAGAACAACTGAGATCTATGGCGTTTGTTTCTAAAAAATTGAGACAAAATGTGAGAATATCTCAGATAACTTTAAAAAACCTTATCGAAATAAGTTACAAAAGCTTTTATTGAAGTTAAAATGTCTAACGATGCAAATTTTCACTGAGAATGCAGGTATTTTAATGTCTGCAATATTTTTGACGTTTCATTTGACAACCCAACTGGCAGTTGTTCGCGCCATTTTCTTACTATTTGCAGCGATAGAAAGAGATAGCCGTTAAATAGAAAAGGTCCATTGAGTAAACTAAACTTGAAAAATATAACATTTTTTAAATTCCTCTTGTATGCAAGTAGCCCATTGCAACAAGCATATTACACAATGATACATTGCAACCTTGTTTATTAAGGGGTAACGTATGGCACATTACTTAGATAACACTCTGTATAACATTCAAAATTAAGTATCATTCACAACAAAAAAATTAACGTAGCGGTAGAATTAGTGGCAGTGGTAGTGGCCTGGGTAAAAGATTGAATGCGTTATAGCAAATGTATTCGTTCGCATCCAAAAATTAAGAAAATTAGTAGTAGCGCAGTGGCAATGGCAGCGGTAGGAGTTTGCAAACTCCAAACTTCTACGTTGCCACTACGCTACCGCTTAATTTTTTGGACGTATATTGACATCTGATTTCTGATTTCGTCAGATAAAATGAGCAATAGAAAAAGGATCATTTTGTGGTGTGCCTCAGACGTTGCGCTATATAAACAAACAGACTTATTAATAAACTTTGCACAATTAAAAGTGAATACGTAACTTACCATTTTCGCTTATTTCAAAGGCAATTTGTACCCAAGCATTTTCTTTTTACCTTCCGTCACCTTTAGGTAAGGAAGGTATTGTCTTTGGTCAAAAAATTCGATGATGAGTTTTTAATCAATAAGCACGTTTTAGGGTCTCTAGAATACGAATTTACTATTTTTACGATGATGTCTGTATGTGTGTGTGTGTGTGTGTGTGTGTGTGTGTGTGTGTGTGTGTGTGTGTGTGTGTGTGTGTGTGTGTGTGTGTGTGTGTGTGTGTGTGTGTGTGTGTGTGTGTGTGTGTGTGTGTGTGTGTGTGTGTGTGTGTGTGTGTGTGTGTGTGTGTGTGTGTGTGTGTGTGTGTGTGTGTGTGTGTGTGTGTGTGTGTGTGTGTGTGTGTGTGTGTGTGTGTGTGTGTGTGTGTGTGTGTGTGTGTGTGTGTGTGTGTGTGTGTGTGTGTGTGTGTGTGTGTGTGTGTGTGTGTGTGTGTGTGTGTGTGTGTGTGTGTGTGTGTGTGTGTGTGTGTGTGTGTGTGTGTGTGTGTGTGTGTGTGTGTGTGTGTGTGTGTGTGTGTGTGTGTGTGTGTGTGTGTGTGTGTGTGTGTGTGTGTGTGTGTGTGTGTGTGTGTGTGTGTGTGTGTGTGTGTGTGTGTGTGTGTGTGTGTGTGTGTGTGTGTGTGTGTGTGTGTGTGTGTGTGTGTGTGTGTGTGTGTGTGTGTGTGTGTGTGTGTGTGTGTGTGTGTGTGTGTGTGTGTGTGTGTGTGTGTGTGTGTGTGTGTGTGTGTGTGTGTGTGTGTGTGTGTGTGTGTGTGTGTGTGTGTGTGTGTGTGTGTGTGTGTGTGTGTGTGTGTGTGTGTGTGTGTGTGTGTGTGTGTGTGTGTGTGTGTGTGTGTGTGTGTGTGTGTGTGTGTGTGTGTGTGTGTGTGTGTGTGTGTGTGTGTGTGTGTGTGTGTGTGTGTGTGTGTGTGTGTGTGTGTGTGTGTGTGTGTGTGTGTGTGTGTGTGTGTGTGTGTGTGTGTGTGTGTGTGTGTGTGTGTGTGTGTGTGTGTGTGTGTGTGTGTGTGTGTGTGTGTGTGTGTGTGTGTGTGTGTGTGTGTGTGTGTGTGTGTGTGTGTGTGTGTGTGTGTGTGTGTGTGTGTGTGTGTGTGTGTGTGTGTGTGTGTGTGTGTGTGTGTGTGTGTGTGTGTGTGTGTGTGTGTGTGTGTGTGTGTGTGTGTGTGTGTGTGTGTGTGTGTGTGTGTGTGTGTGTGTGTGTGTGTGTGTGTGTGTGTGTGTGTGTGTGTGTGTGTGTGTGTGTGTGTGTGTGTGTGTGTGTGTGTGTGTGTGTGTGTGTGTGTGTGTGTGTGTGTGTGTGTGTGTGTGTGTGTGTGTGTGTGTGTGTGTGTGTGTGTGTGTGTGTGTGTGTGTGTGTGTGTGTGTGTGTGTGTGTGTGTGTGTGTGTGTGTGTGTGTGTGTGTGTGTGTGTGTGTGTGTGTGTGTGTGTGTGTGTGTGTGTGTGTGTGTGTGTGTGTGTGTGTGTGTGTGTGTGTGTGTGTGTGTGTGTGTGTGTGTGTGTGTGTGTGTGTGTGTGTGTGTGTGTGTGTGTGTGTGTGTGTGTGTGTGTGTGTGTGTGTGTGTGTGTGTGTGTGTGTGTGTGTGTGTGTGTGTGTGTGTGTGTGTGTGTGTGTGTGTGTGTGTGTGTGTGTGTGTGTGTGTGTGTGTGTGTGTGTGTGTGTGTGTGTGTGTGTGTGTGTGTGTGTGTGTGTGTGTGTGTGTGTGTGTGTGTGTGTGTGTGTGTGTGTGTGTGTGTGTGTGTGTGTGTGTGTGTGTGTGTGTGTGTGTGTGTGTGTGTGTGTGTGTGTGTGTGTGTGTGTGTGTGTGTGTGTGTGTGTGTGTGTGTGTGTGTGTGTGTGTGTGTGTGTGTGTGTGTGTGTGTGTGTGTGTGTGTGTGTGTGTGTGTGTGTGTGTGTGTGTGTGTGTGTGTGTGTGTGTGTGTGTGTGTGTGTGTGTGTGTGTGTGTGTGTGTGTGTGTGTGTGTGTGTGTGTGTGTGTGTGTGTGTGTGTGTGTGTGTGTGTGTGTGTGTGTGTGTGTGTGTGTGTGTGTGTGTGTGTGTGTGTGTGTGTGTGTGTGTGTGTGTGTGTGTGTGTGTGTGTGTGTGTGTGTGTGTGTGTGTGTGTGTGTGTGTGTGTGTGTGTGTAACAAAATTTTCGTCTGCGATAACTCTAATACTACAGTTTCAAAAATTATAATTTTTTCGTATACTTCTTCGTTACATCCTTATGAAGAGCTGATTAGATTTTGATTACAATTGGTCAACCGGAAGTATCATCATTTGAAGATTTTAACAGTTTTTCTTGAAAAAACTATGTTAAATATCATTTTTTCACATTTAATGTTATAAATATTAAAGAATATTTTATTCTCTATACGATTTGACTGCATTTTATACTTAATATTAAATGGATATAGAGTTAAAAAATTGTAAAGAAATTAAATTTCATAAAGTAGCTACAGCTATGAAAACAACTACTATATTACGAAAATTCTGATTGAAAGATGTCAGTGTAAAGTGAAATTGACATAGTGTGTTTGTCTTATAATTTTAATGTACAAGAAATAATAATAATAAATCTTTTATTTCTGCAGATACACTACACTGTATATAGAAAACGTCACAAAATAATAATTTAAGACATAAATTTTCTGTATGAAATTTGCATAAAATACATGCAGCTGCCGGAAGGTAATGTACAATAGAATATTTAGCAAGGAACTTTCCGTATGAAATTTGTACAAAATACATAGAACTGACGGAAGGTAATGTGCTGGCCACATCAGATTTTTTTGAAATAATTTAATATTCCCCTAATCAGTTCGCTTATCTCACACAATGGAGTGCTTGTGGATAAGTGTAATTAATAAGTCATCATCTATGTCAGTTGCTTTTTGTGCAAAAAGAAAATGACAGATATAACTGTCAACCTTGCACCCTAGTAATTTATAATAAAAAAATCCTAGAAACTATAATTTCAATAATTTTTCATTGTGGACGGATATAATTTTTACTATAAATTTCTTACGCTACCGATGCCACTAATTCTTACACTACCGCTAATTTTTTTTATTCTGAATGGGGCTTTACAATGTTTTAAAACTAATAACTAAAATATGTAAATCCATATCATACAATTTTATGGTGTAGTCTTAAAATAAATGACCAATTTTCCAGTTTGTTATCACGATGGAGGACATCACTAACAAATTTCTATGGGAATAGCTAGATGCATGACAATGAATTGGTACAAATTCTCCAGAACATTTATAATTAATTTTCGTCTTATTATTTTCTATTCGTAACTATCCTCCCTTGTAGAAACTATTCATCCAGGTTTCTCCACCATATGTCTATTCACTATACACAAATACTTTAATCCCAGTATTAGATAATAGATGTCACCTCAAATGAAAACATATTACATTCCATTCACACTGTGTAATAACCTGCCATGACGTAGCACTCTGCGATACAGATCGAACCCGGTGGTTACATCAAGCTATCGCGGAGGGATCGAATCCCTTACGGGCGTAATGCAGAAGCCATTAGCGACCATTAGGTGAGGTGAAGGAAATGGCGTGTGAGCCTGAAACACCAGCGTGGGATTTTATTAGAGGGAATGCTGTTTAAATTTGAGACTGTAAACATGAGTTGGGGTTTTTTACCACCTGTAAAGGAGGTATTGATTTCGTGTAAAATATGTAAAAAAACCACCTCCAGGGCATTAGGGTTAGTAGGGAATTTTTTGTGTTGTTTATTTTTGTTTGTTACACTCACGGACCTGAAAATACATGTTTTATAACAGGGAGAGTTCAAAGCGCAATGGGGACTTATGATTTTAGAATTCACTGTTGCCATCTACTGAGTTCTGAAGTAACCCAGTGGCGTAGCTAGCTTTTTTGGCGCCCGGGGCAAAACATTTGTAGGTACCTTCACCCCCCCCCCCCGAAGAAAAACGGAAAATAGTTTCAGATAGAAGAAAAACTTAAGGTTTTATATGGTACTTTCCTAAATTAAACAAACAGGGGAAATAATATTATATTTTGTTTGTTGTTTACAAATGGCGACGCTAAAGAGTGGGAAAAACGGTGCGTATTATTCTATATACTTATTCTTTGTTTTGTGCAACTGATTACTATAGTAATTATTTTTGTGAACCACTGACATTTTTAACTACGGATTCCTCAATCTAACAATAATGGGAAGAGTTGATTAAGTTTTGGTAACAATTATTATTTATCGAGAATTTATGTAAATACTTATATTAAAGAACGTTAAATTCTTTATTCGATAAATATAGATTCATTATTATATCTTCTATAGATTTAGAGATAAAGAATTGCATATAAAATAATTTGATGTAAAAATTCTCAGACCAAACTATTTCAAGGCAAGAAATTCAAATGTTTGTAATTGACACATAAATGTCACTGTCAAAAATATTTGTATGCCACTGTCAAAAATATTTGTACATTATTACGAAGATTATGAAAATAAAAAAAAGTCAACAACGCAAAAGAATATACGTAAAAAAGAATATAAAAGGAATTTGCGAAAAAATGACAAATATAAAGAAAAAGAACAGGAAAGTAGAAAAAGAAAATTTCAGGATATTGAATATAAAGAAAAGGTATATATTGTACATAATTTATATTAAAATATCCCATAGATTTTGCAAATATGCGAGTGAGAATTATTTTGTAGTGAGACATGAATATATGTATGTATTTGTATTTAAAAATATTTTTCGTTTTATGCGTACAACCAGCTGTATATATATATATATATATATATATATATACATATATATATATATATATATATATATATATATATATATATATACAGGGTGTCTTGGAAATAGGGGGACATGGCTTAACCACAGATTCCTGAGGCTAAAATAAGATAATTTAACTAAACTTACCCTTATCCGAACTTATACCGTTTAGCCAGTATTCTGCTTCAAAGTTCTTCTAAAAAAAATAATTTTGCTTATAATAACAGAACGGTTGGTTCGATTTGGATGAAATTTGGTATGACACTTCATATGGATATAAGTCATCTTTTAAGATGATATTTGCTATTATTAGTGAACCGCTAGTGCAAGAAACTTGAATGTCACGACATTGATGAGACAGTAACTTTTTAATGGCAACGCCGATAACGTAAAATTATTTTTTTTCATAACGATACATTCAATAGTAAACTTTTCTCTCTCTGTTTAATTTGTGATATGTGCGTACGTATCACGGTTCACGCAGAAAAAAATAAAACCTGAGTGACTGCACCCTGAAAATTTTCAATTAAATTTTATCTAGCAGTCCATTTATTTGACAAATATCTCATTTTCATAGCAGTAACAATTGTTTATAAGTTGTCAATCCTGCCAAGTTGCTTAGGAGTAAGATAAGATTACTAATCTTCTAACCATAATAATAATAACAATAATAATAATCATGGCTTATTCTTATGCGGAACAAACGGACATGTTACTAGTCTTAGGATATTGCGAAGGAAATTGTCGCAGATGCGTTAGAGAGAAAGGTTTCCAAATCGTCGCGTGCCGAATCATAAAACTTTTGCACGTGTTGAAAGGCGTCTTCGGGAAAGAGGAAGTTTTACACCAGTAACCGCTGATCGTGGACGTGCTCCTATAATTCGCACTCCTGGCGTAGAAGAAGAAATTTTGGAAATTGTAGAACAAGATCCCAGTATTAGTTGTCGATGTTTGGCACTAGAAGTAGAAGTTTCCAAGGATATAGCGCATACGGTTCTCAAAGAACAACTGTTATATCCATATCACATTCAAACTGTGCAAGAACTTTTACCAGCCGATCTCAATAAGCGCCTAGAGTTTTGCCGCTTCATCCAAGAAAAAAGAGTTGAAAATAATAATTTTCATAAAACAATTCTCTTCACGGATGAGGCGTGTTTCACAAGGAGAGGCATTACGAACTTGCACAATGAACATGTGTATGCCGAAGAAAATCCGCATATCAGCAAGCAACGCCACTTTCAGCACGAGTTTAGAATCAATGTTTGGGTAGGAATTATCAACAGTTTCATTATAGGTCCTGTAATTCTACCAAATCGTTTGAATGGAGAGAGATACTTAGAATTTCTTCAAAATGTATTACCTGATTTATTGGAACATTTGCCGTTAGCCCTCAGACGCGACATGTGGTTTCTTCATGACGGAGCACCGCCTCACTTTACTGTTAATGTTCAGAACCACTTAAATTTACAATTTCCTAATAAATGGATAGGTAGAGGAGCTTACGCTCCAGCAAAGTGGCCTCCACGGTCACCAGATTTAAATATTTGTGATTCGTTTTTTTGGGGAACATTAAAGAGCAAAGTGTATTCTTCGCCTATAAATACAGAAAATGAACTATGGGACAGGATACAAGACGTTTCGCGCTCTATTGTGAACAATGCAGAAATGTTGCAGAGAGTACAGTACAATTTTTTACGTAGAATTAATCTTTGCATACTAGAAAATGGTGGTCACATTGAACATTTATTGTAAATGTTTTAATAAATCTATTAGCTACTTGTTTTTTAATTGTTTGTCAGATTGCTAGATAAAATTTAATTGAAAATTTTCAGGGTGCAGTCACTCAGGTTTTATTTTTTTCTGCGTGAACCGTGACAGATATCACAAATTAAACACAGAGAGAAAAGTTTACTATTGAATGTATCTTTATGAAAAAAAATAATTTTACGTTATCGGCGTTGCCATTAAAAAGTTACTGTCTCATCAATGTCGTGACATTCAAGTTTCTTGCACTAGCGGTTCACTAATAATAGCAAATATCATCTTAAAAGATGACTTATATCCATATGAAGTGTCATACCAAATTTCATCCAAATCGAACCAACCGTTCTGTTATTATAAGCAAAATTATTTTTTTTTAGAAGAACTTTGAAGCAGAATACTGGCTAAACGGTATAAGTTCGGATAAGGGTAAGTTTAGTTAAATTATCTTATTTTAGCCTCAGGAATCTGTGGTTAAGCCATGTCCCCCTATTTCCAAGACACCCTGTATATATATATATATATATATATATATATATATATATATATATATATATATATATATGGCGAGAGGTTATGTGCTGGCCACATCAAATTTTTTAAATTTATCTTTGGCTAATAAATCATTATTATAACAAAACTGATTACTCATACATACGTCAAATACCGCCGCAAAATAAAACAGCAAATATCAAATCGAATTAGGACCATAAGCTAAGAAGAGAAGAGAGGCCATGACCATAATACAAAACTGTCTCTTTTTTCGAGCCTGCCGTCTTTTTCTAAAGACATGTAGTACTGAAGGGGAGAATGTGTGTTGTGTGACGTCAATTTCATAAGTGTCCATTGCCACATCCCACATCGTACCTTATTTTGAGATATCTAATATCTATTGTTTAAGTTATTAGGACCGTTTTCATAATCAGGCTCACTTTTAGACTCTAATTCAAATTACTTTAAGACTTTATCTTTCCTTTAAAGTAATACTACAGTGCTCGCTAAATTTCAATTTCTTATCTCCATTGGGTCATATGGGGGATCCCCACGTTACCGTTTATAATCATTGACCATTTCTGTAAGTAAAAAAGTGTTTCATATATTTTGTTGTAAATTTTTATGTAAATAAGTGTACCTTGTTAATAGTGTAAATTTCATGTTTGTATTTCCATGTATACATTTTAGAGCCCTGAGGAAGACTGTAGTAACAGTCGAAACGTAGGCCAGGAAATAAATTATTTACATTAGACTGCGTCTCCGATCATTTCCCAATTTTCCGTTAAATTCTTTATTCAATAAATATAAATTCGTTATTATATCTCCTATAGAGTTAGAGATAAAGAAATGTATATAAAATAATTTGATCAGCTCAGATCAAACTACTTCAAGGCAAGAAATTCAAATGTTTGTAATTGATACATAAATGTCACTGTCAAAAATATTTGTATGCCACCACGTATGCCACTATCAAAAATATTTGTACATCATTATGAAGATTATGAAAATAAAAAAAAGTCATTAACGCAAAAGAATATACATAAAAAAGAATATAAAAGGAATATGCGAAAAATGACGAAAGAAAAAAAAAAGTAGAAAAAGAAAATTTCAGGATATTTAATATAAAGAAAATGTATGTATTGTACATAATTTATATTAAAATATCCCATAGATTTTGCAAATATATGTGAGAATTATTTTGTAGTGAGACATGAATATATGTATTTGTATTTAAAAATGTTTTTATTTTATGCGTACAACCAGGTAAAATATCTGGCGAGAGGTTATGTGCTGGCCACATCAGATTTTGTATTGGCTTTTGTTTTAATAAATTTAAATACACAATTTTTTCGTCACCAAACGCCGAGATTTGTTTTGCTCGACATCACCACGGAATCCAGAATTCTCTACATGGTTACATTCTTGCAGACACAGTAATTAATAAACGATCAATGGAGAACATATTTATTAATAATAAATTCGTAATAGTACAATTTTTAAAATAAAATAATTAAATTTTGGGTAATAAAATTATAAAATTGTGTATTAAACCAGGTGTCTAAACATCTGTGAATAGAGGAAGAGCATACTTAGTTTTGAGGTTATAAGATGAGTTGTCGTTTGTCGTCGAAAAATCATAGGGTGCTATTCTGCTGTCAATGTTAAAACTTAAAGGTCACCGTTAGTGCGGTTTAGAGCTGAGCTCTAAAAAATTGTATTCTAGTGTCAGTTTTTACCGCCGCTAACGCTAGAGGTCACCTCTAAACCTAAAGGTGCTAATGGGTAACTTTAAATCGTTTCAACGCTAACAAGATGGCAGACAAAAAGGGTGACTGTTAAAGTTTACTGACCAAATAATACGAATAATAACACATAGATGATAATATTTTATTTTATATCAAACACTTCAATTAAGTACAATTCAAATTATATTTTTATTTATTTTTCTGTCAATGTCTAGGCTGACTATATTTTTTCATAATAATTTTATTGTTTTCCAACACGCCTCCTCAATAAAATTATTACAATTTTTATTCAACAATTTTCAAACCTAAACTTGAACAAAACTTATCAAATTTTTGCTTAAATAATGGTTTTGTAAATACATCTGCAATTTGGTCTTCCGTAGCAACATATTTTAATTGAACAACTTCATCAGCAATTTTTTCTCGGATAAAATGATGTTTTATATCAATGTGTTTCATTCGTTTGTGATTTTCTGGGTTTTTCGCGAGTCGAATTGCGGCTTGATTATCTTCGAATAAGACAATATTTTTGACAGGAATTCCAAATTCTTCAATGATGCTTCTTATCCAACATGCCTCGCTTACTGCAGAACTTAGCGCAACATACTCAGCTTCAGCTGACGAAATGGCAACCGACGTTTGCTTTCTAGAACACCAAGTTATATAACAGTTAAACAATTTAAAAACGTATCCAGTGGTTGAATTTCTGTCCGTTGAATCTCCGGCCCAGCTTGAATCTACATAACCACAAATTGGATTTACTTTGCTTTCTTCTCCATTGTACACTAGGTTCATATTTAGTGTGCCTTTGACATATCTCATAATTCTTTTTAGTGCAGTCCATAATTTTGAAGTTGGGTAACTTTGATACCTGCTTAAAATTGAAACGGCGGAACATAAATCTGGTCTTGAACCTAAGACAGAATACATCAAGCAACCAATAACTTGCCGACATTTTGTTTCCATTTTTCTTCTTTCTTCATTGTTTAATTCCTCATTACAACTTTTTAATTCATCAAAATTAAACTTCTGGTCCATGGGCGTTGATATGGGCTTGCAGTTAGTCATACCAAATCTATGTAGAACATTTTTCAAATAGGACGTTTGATTAATTTTGATTATCTTGTTTTCTATGTCTTGTTCAATTTTAATACCAAGGTAAGTTGTTACACCTCCCAAATCGTTCATTTTAAAATGAGCAGTCAAATTCTTTTTAACTTTTTCTATTTGATTTTCATCTGAACCCACGATTAATAAATCGTCAACATATACCAGTAAGTACAATTTATCTTTTTCAGTCGTTTTTATATATAAACAATAGTCATTTTTAGACCTTGTAAATCCTTGTAATTCCATTACAGAATTAAATTTATTATTCCAATATCTTGGAGATTTTTTTAAGCCATAAAGTGATTTTTGTAATTTACAAACTATTTTCTTATCTGTATCCAGACCTTCTGGTAATTCCATGAAAACATCTTCATCGATTTCTCCATACAGAAAAGCGCTTCTTACGTCCATTTGATGAATTTTTAGATTGTATTTATTTGCTATTGCCAAAATAATTCTCAAAGATGTTAATTTAACAACCGGGGAATAAATTTCCGATAGTTCAAAGTTTTCATCTTGTTGGAAACCTTTAGCTACAAGACGTGCTTTATATTGCACAGGTTTTCCTTCTTCATTTCTTTTAACTTTAAAGACCCATTTATTCCCTATTATATTAGTATTTTCTGGACGATCTACTTCACGCCATGTTTTATTTTCTGCTAACACTTCCAATTCTGTTTTAATTGCATTCTTCCATTTTTCAGATTCTTCACTTTCCATAGCTTCCTTGTAAGTTAACGGTTCGTCTATTTCTGTTATTCCAAAGAAACAAGTTTCATAACTTTGATAATATTGTGGTTTCTTTAAAAATCTTCTATCTCTTAAAGTCATAACATTTTCTTTATTTTCATCAGTTTCTTCATTTGTAAAAATTTCTGTTAGTTTTTGATTTTTTGTTAAAGTTTACTTTAAATTCCATTTTGTAAAGTTTTCCTACTCTTTGTGCTCGTGCCCATACTTTTCCATTTTTAAGAAAATTACAAATTTTTTTGTCTGAATGAAGTTCGTATCCTTTATCTAATGCTGTACCTTGAGAAAATAAGTTGATTTTTAAGTCAGGAACATAAAGTACATTACTTAGCGTAGTTGGAATCCATGAATATCCATTAAATGCTTCAACTGAAATACTCCCAGAACCTACCGCTTTGATGATTGATCCATCTCCAATTTTTACCACCTTTTCTACAGTAAATGGATTAAAATATTGGAACATATTTCTTTGGCAGCACATATGTTCGCTAGCTCCACTATCTTGATACCAGTCTGCGTCATTCAAGGTTTCACCAATAAACGCCGTACTAATGAAAACATTTGCATCTCTCTTCATATTATTCTGGTTCTTTTTATTCTTAAATCTGCAATCTTTGATTAAATGTCCATATTTTTTGCAATAGTGACACATTTTATTCTTAAAACAATTCTTCTTTATGTGTCCCAATTTTCCACATGTAAAACATTTTAAATCATTTTGCTTTACAACTAAAGCTGCAGCTGTTTCTGACGATTCACTAGCCTTTAATCGTTCTTCTTCAATCAAAAGGCGTGACGTTAATTCGTTTATGGTTTTATTTGCAGATGAGACAGATTCCCAAGCTGAAATGAAATGTCTATATTGATCAGGAAGTGACATTATGATTTTTGTAATTATCATCTTTTCTGGTATTTCTTCTCCATGTTGTTTCAGCTGATTCGCTAGCTCCTCTATTTTAGAAATATATGACGCAATACCTTCTCCTTCATATTTAAATGTAAAGAATTTTTGCTGAATCAAATGTACAGAAACATCTGATTTTTGTTCATATATTGCAAGTAGTTTGCTCCACATTTGACTAGACGTTTCACAAGTGAGGAGATGACTTAAAGGGCCTTCATCCATCCTTGTAGTTATTATTTCTTGAGCCTTTACATCGTTCATTAGCCAATCTTTCATATTTACTTCAAATATTTTTTTATCTTCTCCTTCTTTCAAAACTGGTTTTACCTTAACGCCACTGACTATCTCAAAATATCCTTTTGACCTTAAAATAATTTGAATTTGAAATTTCCATAATTTCCAGTTACCTGTACCAACTAATCTTATCAACGATGTGCTATCCATATCGCGTAACTTTATTTTATACAATTCTATATCAATTTCATTCGACCACGATATGATTATTTTCTTCTCCGTATTTTGGTATTTATTGTGGACTATGCGTTTCTGCGGCCCATAACCTGTTAAAGTTTACTGACCAAATAATACGAATAATAACACATAGATGATAATATTTTATTTTATATCAAACACTTCAATTAAGTACAATTCAAATTATATTTTTATTTATTTTTCTGTCAATGTCTAGGCTGACTATATTTTTTCATAATAATTTTATTGTTTTCCAACAGTGACTGCGTCGATATTCAAGATGTTAGAAACGTTTTAGATTTAAATTGTGGAAGAATTAGTGTTGAACGTAAAAGAATAAATTATTTTCAACAGTTTGATGAAGAATTTAGACGAAGATATAGATTGAGGAAAGAAACTGTCAATTTTGTAAATGATTTGGTTAGGCAAGACAGAATCCATTTCACAGCAAGATATAAATATTACTCCAGAACTACAAATGTTAATATCACTTACATTTTTTGCGAAAGGGTGCTACCAAGCTAAACTAGGTACGTAAAATGCATAATTTTATGCACAACATAACCTTAAAATTTAACAGTACTTATTATTTAATACATACAAAGGGTAAAACAGTAAATTTTAACACATTTTATTAGGTTTTTTTTTATAATAATACATTACATTTTAGATCTGCATGGCGTAAGTCAACCTACGACGCAGCTAGGGTATCACACTCCCTTGCAACAGTTTTACACAGATTTGTGAAGTTTCTAGAACGAATGGAAGAGCTGAAGACAGAGTTCTATATAGCATTGCTGGTTTTCCTAAGGTCGTTAGATGCATGGATTGTACCCATGTTTGAATTAAACCCCCCGGCAAAGAAAACCCAATGTTATATTGCAATAGGACGGGATTTTATTCCCTAAAAATGTGCAAGTGGTCTGTGATGCGAGGAGCAGAGCAGAATTCTAGACGTACACTGAATGAAAAGTTCGACGTAATTATTTTGAAACATGAAAATATTCGTAGTTTGTTACTAAATATTATTTCATAGGATTCAATGTATTCTGGATTTATTTTGAGCGACGGTGAATAACCATGTCATCGTAGTTACGAGTATTTATTAACACCTCTGATCAATCCTCAATCTCCAGCTGAAGAAGCGTACAATAGTTCCCATTACAATAAATAAATATTAATTCTAAATTTGTTCAATTCTATATTATGTATAATTATTTAGTACCTACCTACTAATTTATTAAAGTGTTATATCTGTATATTAACAAAGTAAATACATAAAAGTGTTTTAATGTATGTATTTCTAATATGTTTATTTGATCAAACTATTAATATTATGAATTATGATTGATGAAGTATGATTTCACACTTCGTAACGTTCAAGTTTTGACAGATAATACAGTGTTGTCAAGTATTGTTTTGCTTAAAGATCACTGTTAGTTACCGTAGGTCATTTACTGACAGTAGAATAACATCAACTCTAAATATTAAAGGTCACCTTTAGCTAGAGACCGTCTCTAAGCTATTTTAACGTTGACACAAGAATAGCACCCATAGTAGTTTAAATACGTTATTTAAAAAATGTAAGTACAAACTCTTGTCCATTTAAACGAGGTATATGATTACCAGTTAGTCGTACATTTATTGTTCTCGCCCAAACATTTTTAATAAAGTTTTTTACAGCTGAGTATTTTCGTCTGTTCAGATATGTGTATTGTGCACAATAAAGACACCTTCTTTAGTAAATTCAGCCTTATCAGTAAACATTACAAGCCATTCGCAAAATTGAAGTTTGCTATGTGCTGAAAACATTGAACTTTTTACACATGGTATGGATATAAATGTTCCTTTTTTTAAATTGTCATATGTGACACTCCGTATTGTGATAAAGATGTACAAGATTTACAAATGTGCGAATATTAGGAACAGAATGATTTGGAAACCCTCCGTCTAAATGCCTTGGCTACTCCATATCAACCACAAAGTAAAATGTAATATACATACGAATAAATAAATAAACCATAGGTAAGTAATTACAATGTCTGTGCACTCACTATTCTTACGTAAGCATTTTGGCAGAATTTATGTTATAAACAAGTTTATTCCTAATGTCAAAATTTAATTGCAACAACTAACAGGACTGTCAATTGCTAAAACAAAATTTTTCATAACTATTGCTACTGCAATCAATATTAGAAAAATACGTGGAACCACTGCGGGATTGAAAAAATGATAAAAAATATGCGATTTCGAGAAAAAGTTGTTAAGAAATATTGTTGCTCTCGACGAGTTATATTACTGGTTAAATTTAATGTACTTTTTTTATTTACACCCTGTATAATTAAAAATAAATGAAGGCAGGAATTTACATTTAGTAGGGGATGTAATAACTATTCAGCGCACTTCACATTAATAGTACATTTATTTTATTTTAATCTTACTTAACTTAAATTACAAATTATTTACAATGTTTTAAAAATCACAGAGGATCGTGTAAACCTTGTGACGAAGATTGTTGATAAGTCTCTTTCTCGTAATTACCCATATCTGCATGGAAAAGAATACTTCCAATTAAATGTTCAACGACACACCTAGCATGTGCACTATATTTTCTATGCTTTGATGCAATGTACTCCCCATAAACAACACTTTCATCTCGTTGACTTCGTTTTTCCACTGTATTCTTTAAAATATTGTAAGCCGCAGATGGTTGGATTTGTCTTTTCTTATTATTTTCAGGATATCTGAAAACTATTTTTCTTTTCTGCTTCGTTGTTGGTGGCGATGGTGGCGACGTCTCTGATTCTACATCGTGAGAGTTCTCTTCGTCGGAATTCTCTGGTCCGTCTTGAATCTCCTCTTTTGGTCGACTCTCATTCTTTGATTCCTCCTGAAAATGTAAAATTTCAATTAAAAACAGGAAAAGTGCAGTGTAAGTGTAATATGAAGAAAGAGAGAGATAACTCTATATCGAAAAAAATGTTTGATCGCTCTGAAAGATCTAGAGTGCTATTCTGCTGTCAACGTTAAAACTTAAAGGTCACCTTTCGCGCTGTTTGGAGTTGAGTTCTAATAAATTGTATTCTAGTGTCAGTTTTTACCCGGCTAACGCTAGAAGTCACCTCTAAACCTACTGGGTAACTTTAAATCGTTTCAACGCTAACAAGATGGCGGACAAAAAGGTTGACTGCGCCGATATTCAAGATGTTAGAGACGTTTTATACTTAAATAGAGGAAGAATTAGTGTTGAACGTGAAAGAATAAATCATTTTCAACAGTTTGATGAAGAATTTAGACGAAGATACAGATTGAGGAAAGAAACTGTCAATTTTGTAAATGATTTGGTTAGATTTTTTGCGAAAGGGTGCTACCGAGTTGAACTAGATACGTAAAATGCATAATTTGATACACAACATAACCTTAAAATTTAATAGTACTTATTATTTAATACATACAAAGAGCAAAACAGTACATTTTAAAACCTTTTATTAGGTTTTTTTTTATAATAATACATTACATTTTATGAAATCTGCATGGCGTAAGTCAACCTACGGTGTCCAGGATCGTAACTAGGGTATTACGCTTACGCACCCTCGCAGTAGTTATACACATATTTGTGAAGTTTCTAGAACGAATGGAAGAGCTGAAGACAGAGTTCTATATAGCATTGCTGGTATCCTAAGGTCGTTGGATGAGTGGCTTGTACCCATGTTTGAATTATGAACCCCGGCAAAGAAAACCCAATATTATATTGCAATAGGACGGGGTTCTATTCCCTAAATGTGGTCTGTGATGCGAGGAGTAGAGCAGAATTCTGGACGTTCACTGAAGGAAAAGTTCGAAGTAATTATTTTGAAACATAACAAATAGTTTGTTTCTAAATAATATTTCATAGAATTCAATGCATTGTGGCTTTATTTTGAGTGACGGTGAATACCCATGTCGTAGTTACGAGTTGAAGAAGCGTACAATCGTTCCCATTACAATA